>VWPV01006695.1:0-23801 GCA_013389885.1 Geococcyx californianus
AGGGGAGGGGAGGGGAAGGTAAAACGTTGTTAAGGGCATTGTCTGAATCCCTTTGAAACCCTGACAGGCATGGGTCATCCACCACCTCTCTAGAAAACCTGCTTCAGTACTTGACCACCCTTCCTACTTGTTCTGTCACTGGATACTATAAAGAAGAGCTTAGCACTCCACTCTCCACTTCTCCTTGGAAAGCTGTAGAGAAGAATGAGGTTGCTCCTCATCCTCCTTTTCTCCTGACAACCCGAAGGCCTTAGCCATTCCTCATAGGAGCTGCCTTCTAGCATGACTTTCAACAGCTTTATTGACCTTCCCTGGGTGTATTCAGCGACCTTCATATCCTTCTTAAATTGTGAGGCCTAGAACTACACATAGCATTCAAGTTGAGGCTACACCATTGCTAAATCCAACAGGGTAATGTTTTGACCAGCTGGTCAGACTGTCTTTGATGCCCCCCTTGATACAATTTTCCCTCTGTGCTGCCAGAGCACACTGCCAGCTCAAACTGAGCCTGCTGTTGACCAGCATCCCCAGATCCCTTTCTCCAGAGCTGCTGTCCAGCCATTCCTCTGCCAATTCAGGCTTGTGTCTGGAGTTACTCTAAACCAGGAGCAGAATCCTAGCATTTGGTCTTGTTAAATTTCACACCAATGAGAATTACCCAGTGTTCCAATTTTAGATCCATCTGCAAGGCCTCTCATCCCTTTAGTCTCATCCTTGACTTTAGGGAGTCAAGAACACCTCCCAGTTTGATATCATCAGTGAACTTGCTTATTGATGCATTGAACTTCTGCATCCTTATCATTAATAAATATACTGAATAGAAGTGGCCCTAGGTTTGAGCCCTGAGGAACACCACTGATGTCCAGCTGCCAGCTGAATGTAGTCCCACTCACCACAAGCCCTTGAGCCCTCCTGTTCAGCCAGTTCTTCACTAGACACACTATGTACCACCTAATCTCACAGTTGGACAACTTGTCCAAAAGGATGCTGTGAGAGACATCAAAAGACCTACTAAAATTAGAAGCAACCTATATCCATGAGACAGGTGTGTAGAAGGATAACAATTTGTTGTTCTTTTCTTTTATGAACACAAGTTGACTTTGCATGATGATTGCATTATTCTTTAAATGCCTTTTGTAATACCCAGTAAGTCCATAATTTTTCCAGGAACTGAGGTTAGACTAATAGGTTTATAGTTTCCTGGGCCTTCTTTCACCCTGTTTTTGTAAATGGGAATAAAGTTGGCTAGCTTCCAGTCAGCAAGGACTTCTCCAGTTATTCTTCATTAAAAAAAAAAAAAAAGGCAAATGAAAAGCATATATACAGAAATGAATTTTAAATGTGTTCTGTGTGTCTTCTTAAAACTCAGTATCTAAAAAGCAAAGAAGCTTTACTTGCTTGTAAATTAATCACGGGGTGGGGGTGGGGAAGGCAGCTGTACCATGATTTTTAATTATTGGGAAGTTAAGATAGTGTGTAAATAGTAGCAGCAGGAGGAAAGCAGGGGAAAATCAAGCTTTTTTTGTTTGTTTGCCTCTCTTTTGGTTCCCTTTTTAACCAGTCATATTAAATCTATCCGTAAATAAAGTTACATTTTCATTTTAGATTTAAAAAATCAATGCAAATTTCTACATAAGAGAGGGAAAGGTAATATTTCCAGCATTGTGATGATGATTAAGAAAAAAAAGGGAACTTTCCCTCAAATCTGGATTAAGAAATGCTTGCAGTAGCCAGCACTTATGTATACTATTTTTACAGTCAGTAAGAGTTGGGTGAGGAGGAGGCAGAAGGGTCAATTGGAAAAGAGGAAGTGGAATGAAAATAAATTTCTGGACATTGTGGAAAATACCTAGCAGTTGCATTAAAGTTTCTGTCTTTCATGCCATTAATTCTTGCGTCTCTCTTAATTTTGATGGATCTTGTGCTTTGAGATATTCTCCCCCTTTTTTACACCCTTTCTTATCTCAAAGATTTTCTGGTCCTATCTAAGTCCTAATTCTCATGTCATGACATACTCCTGTATGTTCCTGTCATAAAAAAGCACAGTTATTTTCGTAGGGTTCTCATCATAAAGTTAGGACACATTATAGGCATCTTTCAAAAAAAGAAACCCACAAGGAAGCATATCAAGTAGCTTTACAGGTATATGGAGTCTTAAAGAAACGTAAGTAATTACTGGGTTTTTGTAGGAAACTACAAGTAGGGCAGCATGCATTGGTGTGAGTTGTGGAACTTATACCATAGGCAAGGCCATGCATTAATTACTTCTGGTAGAGAAATGATCTCAAGGCATTCTAACCTAGCAGGATCCTAAATACAAACTTCACTGTCTTCAAAACTGTTACACTGTTACCCTCTACTTTTATTGTTATCTGAGTTGCCATTTTGATTTGATTTTGCAGTTTGTTCTGTAAAATGGTCTCACAGTGGAATTTGCAATTATTTGCAGTATTTTGCAGCTCTGTGTCTCTTCCTAGAAAATCCTTTGAAGTTGTCCCCGCTGAATATTGTTCTTTTCTTAGGCTCTATGATTAAATGTGATTTTGCATAGCCAGAATTAATTTAGCTTTTGGTTTTTCTTAAAAAATAATTAAAACTTTATCAAATAGTTGTCTTCTTAAACAAGTGAAGTGACAGGGAGCATAAGGTATCAAAAGTTGAGTTTTTACTATCACACATCCAGTGATAGCTTTTCAAACACAATGAATTAGTGCTTGATTTCTTGTTTTTCTGTCTTGGTGAACCTAAACTGCTCCAGGCTTACTGAGATGTTAATGAATGATAAAAGATTGCACAGCAACCATGCAGGGAGGGGATATATGGAAAAGACCATGTAGTATGGTTTAAATACCATTGCATCAGCTAGGCGATAACAACTGAGACACCTTCTTGCATCCCAAGACAAGCAGAAAGTAAAGCATGCTTATTCTGATGTCCATGAAGGATATATGTTATAGGCAGACTCCATAGTACAATTACATCAAGTTTCATGACTCTTGCATGTTGTGTATGGCCAATAGATTGTGCAGCATTGTTCCTGTGGCAGTAGTAGCCTTTTGGTTACGGTAATGCATACAAAAAGCCATCACTACTTTTAAGGAGAAACTTGGTCCTCTTGAACAGAAATGTATTGGAGATAAGTAAGCCTCAGCAAAGGACTAGACATTGGATCAGGTGATCCTCTGAATTCCAGTTTCTTATTATAAAATGAAGATGGATTGAGTTGCCTTCCTCACTGCTGTAGTTGTAGCTGCTATGTGGGATCCTTTTCCCAGGCTTTGCCAGAAGCATGGCCTTAGCTGAACTTTAACTGGTTATGAAAGACTTACTTTCTTTAATCTGCTTTTGATCTGCTGCATCCTCCTGTGCAATTTTACTTTTTATAATATTTTTAATGAAACTGATTTTTTGCCCTTAGGTTTATGGAGTCTCTGAAATGCCAGAGAAAAAAGTAATTAAGTAGAGTAATGGCCTTAAATGGAGTTCATAGTTCTTTGTTGATACATTTTAAAGAATGCTTTCTACAGAGCAAAATCCCACAGGAGATTGAATGTAATCCCGAAAGATATTACCTATACATGTTATTATTTTGGAAGAAGACAAAAGAAGATGGAAATTATTTTTTTTTCGTACTGTCCCTGTAGCTAGACTGAAAAAAATATTACTTCATCTTTGCCTCATCTTTCTTAGTAGTATTTGCTTAAAAAACTAATAGATTTGGCTCTGATCCAAGGAGAAGCCTGTGGGAAATGAAGACTCCTGTGCAGTTCAGTCTTCTCAATCTGTGATTGCTAAACCTCTTGTTCAGTGGCTGCCTAATTCTGGGCACATGTTGCCTCTGTGGGCAACTCAGTTTCACAGAGTGAAACTTAGCCTTTCTGGATGCCTGTAAGGCGACTTAGACTTCTGTTCTGCCTTAGACTGTACAAAAAATATAAAGCAACGGGTTCTAATTTTCTGAAGTCATTACAGCTGCAGCCATGCACCTCTTCTCCTTTGATTCAAAACATGCACCAGGATCTATGTATTTATTCTGCATATTCCTGTTTCCCAGGCCACTTCCTTACCTGTCAGTCTTTCTGATTGTGAAAATGAGGGGCTGAAATATTCAAAGAGGTCCAAAAGAAAGTGAGAAGTTTCACAACACTGAAGATTACTTGTATATTTTACAGAGAGGACTAACATAGTCTTTGGAGCACAAATAGGAAATTAAGCTCCCTTCTTCATTTCTGATCTTAGACAATGTGTTTTTATTTCCTTTGGCTGACTGCAGTACATTCAGTGTACTGAGGGGAGGGGAGGGTAAAGTAATAAAAAAAAAAAAGGAAAAGAAAATACTAAGTATGATAAGAAATTAAAACTGTTGGGAGAATGCTCAATTACGTCATAAGAAATAAGTCATGGAAGACATTTGTACAAGAAAATAGAAGTTATCAAATTGAAAAGTAATTTTGCACTTAAAGGCCTTGTGCAACCTAATTACTTAAATTCTTCACATTTCTAATTGTTAAAAGAATTCTTGTTTGCCAGAAATGAACAAAAATACCTCTGCTTTTACTAGCTTATCTTTTTTGATGTTATTTGCTGCTATAATCATTAGTTTTATGTATTTAAACAATGACTTAGTTTTTTACCAAATTTCTATTATTGTAATGGGAAAGCTTGTGATACTACAGCTTAGTTATTTGTAATTCTGACAAAGTTTTCCTAGAAATTTATAGTAAAAGTACACAGGATTGATTTTGGACAGTCTCATCTATGATAAAGGCTTGGAAATTTTCCTTCCTTCCCAGATCCTTTTATTAAAAGAAAATACTAAAAACATTTTTCCTGGAGAGAAACTATTTATATTGCTAGACTGTGTAATTGATTAACAGGTGCTTTGGTTTAGAATATGTTGTCTATTTATATAGCTTCCACAAAATGATTACCTTATCTTTAACATGGTTACTTACGAAATAAATTAGCTTTCAGAGAGAGGACTTGTACTTTCACACACATTAACCCATGTATTTGCCAGTTCTGCTATTTAATTAACTGTCATGTCTCCCATATGGCCATGAAGCTGCAAATTCATTTCTTAGGGGAATGCAGTAAAGTCTTTTTGGTTCTCTAGCTTATGGTTTTTGTTGAGCAAAATGAACAGGTGCAAATTCATTGCTGAATTTTTTTGAAATGGCTAAAATTTTGTTTCAATGCAGAAATTACATTTACAAAATGTAATTATTTTGGCAAATGTTCCTCAACTGTATTAGTTGAGTCTCCTGGTATTTTTAAGTTTTTTCAATATGGATCAGTTTATCATTGCATAACAATTTATTTTACCTTAATTTAAATCATAGCGTAGCATTTCAGCTTTTAAGTATTTAATTATGTAAATTTCTATTAATTTCATTGCAAAATTCTCAGTTGCTGATGGCAAAAGTTTGCAGTCATACTTTTTCATGCAAGTTCCTGCATCATGGCAACATAGTCATAAATTGAGACATCCAGGTTGACCCGTCTTGATCACCTGGTTCACTACATGAAGATGAGAATAATGTGTAGGATTTTGTGGGTCATTATATACATAAAATGTTATGACACCCTTACAATATTCTGTATAAAGGCATATCAGCCCTTAAAGAGAAAGAGTCCATCCTGTGTTGTTTTCCCACCAAGTTTATGTAACCATTTCAAGTGGAAGAAAGCTGATGCTTGACAAATCATGACAATTGCTGTCTCTTGTTTGCAAAAACCTTGGAGCTCTTGGGTTCTAAATCACAACTCTTCTGTCATGCCTATAGGGAGTTCTGGACCTTCCTTTGGTGAGGGATGGGAGCCCACGCTACTACCTCCACCAGAGATGAGATTTATTTCCAAGCAGAGAAGCTATTTCTGACTGCCATTTCTCATTGAATTAGGAAGTTGCATGAAGTAACTGTTCTACACAGTCAGGGTCAGGTTTTTAATGTTGCTTGCTCCTGCTGTGCTTCCAAACAAACTGGCAGAATTTGTGCTGTTCAGAGAAAAAAACTCATTCCTTTTTTGGTGTCATTATTCTAATCTTCTGGGTGTCACAGGTTTAGATAGTTTTAAGCATTGCAGAATATGAGTAAATAGGGAGATGGAAAAATTGGGGGTTTGTTGTTTCTTTTCTTCTCCACATGATTCCTTGCCCTCAGAAGACAATGTAATGGTAACTTATGTTATATTCTGTGTCATCATATTCAGGGAAAAAAACTGAATTTGAAATTTCATTTATGGGAGAATATATACTGGAGCCACACAGCTTTTCATATAGTTGGAGAAGAAGAAGAGGTGTACTCACCAAGTATTTTCTCTTTATTTTACCACTTTTAGTGTTTTCCCTAGCCCATATATTAACAAAATGTGTACATTTATTAATATTGTGCATCATGGTACAGATTAATGGACACAGTGCTATGATTTCACTTAATACTTTGAGTAGATTGTCCTTTTTTTAGAAATCAGTTTCTTTCTACTCTTGTATAACAGGTAACGGCAAGCATACACAGAGGTTTCAAGAGAAGAAGTGTAAGTTCTAAGTTCACAAGTAACAAGTACGTGAGTTTAGAGGACACAGTAGGAAAGCAATGTAAAGATCAAAAATGAGAGCCCTCATCTCAGTCCCAGTATTTCTGCTTTCAATAGCAAGATGAACTGGAGCTGCTGCGGGCAGTGGCAGCAGCGCAGAACAGAAGAATGTGAGGCAGTGATGTAGAAACACCCACTGGCCTCCAGTTATTTCGTCAGTGCTTCAGGCTGTGACCATGTTCATGTCTGCTAATTAGTATTTTTTTTGTTTTTAAAATGTAGGCTTTGCAAGGTTGTTTTTTGTGGTGGTGAGGATTTGGACCTTTTTTTGTCTGTTTTATTATATATAATTCAAGGTGGTCTCACAGCCTTTCCTCCACATAAAAAGCTTAAAAATTGTGTAATATGGGGATTTAGATTAAGTGGTTTAAGCCATTTTTGAGTCTCAGATTGTTGCCTTTTAGCCATGTTTCAAACATGTGGATTTAATTTACTGTCTTATTTGTACAAGCCTGCTGAGTCTATCAAGCATACACCTCTGGAGTTAAAGTAAAATTCAATCCCTTGATTTTCATTGTGTTCTCCATTGTGGTGGACAACAGCAGTCAACTTTTTTTCTCAGAATTTTTCTTTAATGGTTAATTGTTTTTCATGAAATTTTTTTTATAAAAGTTTCAATTCTGAGCAAACCTATGTTATGGGTTCTGCTCTGTTCTCTCTATTTTCTCTGTAGTGTGGCATTGGAAACGGCTGAGAAAGTCAGGCAAATATATTGTTAAGGTAATTTTATGTACAACAGTTTTATGAATAAGAGGTTTTGATTGGTATAGTTCTTCTGTTGTTCAGGTTTCTCTACATAGGAAAATACCAAAATCTTGAGAACATTGTCCAGTTACAACACAGGTTTAGGCTTTTTGTTTGGTTGGTTTGAAACAAATCTTCAGAGTGATGAGTCTTAGATGAAGCAGTGGTAGAGAGAATATGACCACAGGCAGCAGGGGACTCTGAGTCTGAGCTGTACGGCAGGGCTAACTGGAAGCCATACCAAGTTTGATAAATGAAAGACAGCCTCGGTGCACTTGGTTTCACCTGGAAGAATATTGGGTGCAAACATAGTGATTTGATACCACCATCCTGAAAAGCTCTGTGGGGCCAGGGATGGCTGCGCTGGTGTTTGGGAGATGTGTCATCACCTTCCTTAGGTTCCAGCACCATGGCCTTACTGGTGAGACTGTGCCTGTACATCTGTCCCTGTACTCTCTTCAGGTGTGATCAGTAGTAAAAAGGCAGAAATGTAGTTTTTTCTGTTGTAGAATTACCCATCAACATCAACATTTGGTGACAATTCAAGATTTGTTGAAATATATTGAACGTTAAGGATACCCTTATTTATGAAGGATTTGATACGTTCTTTCTCTGAAGGGAGGTTGCCAAAAAATATGAGTTCACAGTAAGCAGAGAAATTGCTTCCCCCTGGGAACTCATCTTGCAATATTTTTCATTTTTAGTAACTTAGTATGCATATTATTGGTTTGTTTTTAGTTAGTGCTTATAATTCTGTTCCACACTGTATTTTATTTCTCAAGTGAATTTTTGGCATCATTCCTTTATCTGCTGTGTAACTGCAGTATATTTCTCATAGCAGGATACTCAGTTCCAGGAATAAACCATATCTTAAACAGGTAGAAAAAGTAAAAAAGTGTGTGTTTTATTTGACAATTTACTTTTTCACTTCTGCATATCAGAAGTCCAACAAAGGCTTACTATAGTTTACAGTAGATTGCATGAAATTGAGTTGTTTTTAACTGTCAGCAAGTTTATTTCCGTAGGTTGTGTAGAAATGCTGTATGGAAAAGTGGAAAAAAAATTGATACTTTTGAAGTAGACTCAGCATGCAAAGCAGAATATCTGGGAAAACTATCTTTAAAATTGGTTGCTTGACTGCTTTTTTCCTTTTCAAAATCTTTTTTTCAAAAATGTTCTGTCTTCTTCTCAATAGTTACTGCTATGGCTCACTTGAATTTTTTTTTCCTCTCCCTCTGTGATAGAATGTTATTGCTAGATCTGTTTGTGGAACCATAAATTGGAGTCAGGAAAAAGCTGTAGCTTGGTATCTGAGAATGCAGATTCAAGTCCTGGAAGTAAAGTTGTGCTTATGCTTTGGTTCTGACACTCTGGGCTTTTTGATGTTGAATGAAAGCTAAGGACAAGCTATCTGTAACTCTGAATGCTCATCTTTTGGTAAGTGATTTGAAAAAGCAAGGCTGTAACTCATGGACATTCCTATTTGACTGAAAGTAATTAACAAAAATATTATGTAATCCTTGGTTGCCCTGCTGTCTAAGCCATCTGCCAAAGAATCTAGCAGGTGCCTTCATTCTGGGCTAATTAGGATTTACTGCTTTTTTACACTTCTTTTGCTGGTAAGTATGCTTAGAAATAAATACATTTTAGCTAGAGAATTTTTAAAATATTTGTCACTTCTGTGTTGCAATTTAAAGTAGAAGTAGAAAATACTCAACTTTTTCAGTTTCATTAGTGTATTAAAATTCATTATGTATCACAGATTCATAGAATGGTTTTGGTTTGAGCAAACATTTAAAGGTCATCTTGTCCAATCCCCCTGCCTTGAGCAGGAACACCCTCAAGTAGTTAGTCTAAATGTACCCTTTTTCAGTTTAAAACTGTTAACTCTTGTCGTGTTGCAACAGCCTCTACTAATCTGTCTCCATTTTTCTTATAAGCCCCCTTTAAGTACTGAAAAGTCACAATAAGATCTTGTTGGAGCCGCCTTCTTTTCTCCAGCCTTCTCTTCTCCTGCTCAAGAACCCCAGCTCTCTCAGCCTTTCCTCATGGGAGAGGTGTTCCAGCCCTTTGATTGTTTTTGTGGCCCTGCTCTGGACCTGTTCCAATAAGTCCATGTCTTTCTTGTACTGAAGGACTCCAGAACTGAACATAGTACTCCAGATGGAGTCTCACCAGATAGGAGTAGAGGGGATGAATCACCTCAGCTTGCTGGCCACACTTCTGATGCAGTCCAGGATACAGCTGGCATCCTGGGCTACTAGTGCATGTTGCCTGTTCATGTCTTTTATCCACCAGTACCCTGGGGGTAGTCCTTCTCAGAAGGTCTGCTCTCCATCCCTTCGTCCCTTAGTCTGTATTCAGTCAGAGGAGTTGCCTTCAGCCAGGTGCAGGACCTTGCACTTGGCCTTGTTGAACCTCATGAGATTCACATGAGCCTACTTTTTGAGCTTTGTCCAGGTCCCTCTGGATAGCATTCTTTTCCCCAGGCATATCAGCTGCACCATTCAGCTCCTTGTCATCTGCAGACTTACTGAGGGTGCACTGGATCTTATTCTCCATGTCATTGATGAAGTTATTAATGCTGGTCCCAATGTGGACCCCTTAGGGAGTCCATTCATTACTGATCTGCACCTGGGCTTTGAGCTGTTGACCACTACCCTCTTGACATGACCATCCAGCCAGTTCCTGATCCACCAAACAGTCCACTCATCAAATCCATACCTCTCTAAGTCAGAGAGAAGAAGGAGGAAGGTCCGTGTAAAGGGCTTCAGAGAAGTCCAGATCAATGACATCCCTGGGCCTTTCTCGTGTCCACTGGTGTAGTCACTCCCTTATAGAAGGCCACAAGATTGGTAAGACAGGACTTGCCCTTGGTGAGGTTGTGCTGGCTGTCTCGCATTACCTCACTATCCTCTATGGGTTTTAGCATAGCTTCTAGGAGCATATGTTCCATGATCTTCCCAGGCACTCAGGTGACATTGACAGGTTAGTAGTTCCCAGGGTTCTCCATTCTACCCCCTTTAAAAATGGATGCAGTATTTCCCATTTTCTCTAGGGAATTTACCCGGCTGCCCTGAATTTTCAAATGTCACAAAGAGTGGCTTGGCAGCTGTATCAGCTTGTTGCCTCAGGACTCTTGTCAAATCCCATAGACTTAGGTGTGTTCAGGTTTCCTAGGTGGTCATGAGCCTTAATTTCTGTTACAGTCAGAGGGACATTGCTTTCCTAGTCCCAACCTTGCAGGGCATCCTTTTGAGAGGTATGGCAAGACAAACTGACAGTGAAGACCGGGGCAAAAAAACTGATGAATACTTCAGGCTTCTCCTTGTCTGTTGTTACCAGTTTCCAGTCACATTCATCAGGGCAGGTGCACTTCCTTTTATCCTGCTTTTCTGGCTGACATACCTGTAGAATACCTGTTTTGTATCCTTTTCCAAGTTCAGCTCCAGTTGTGCCTTGGCCTTTCTAACTCCATCCCTACACAACCAGGCAGATATCCTCTTCCTAGGATATCTGTCCCTGCTTCCACTCCCTGTGCATTAGCTTCTTGCCCTTTAGTGTGGCCAGGATGTCTTGACTCATCTATGCTGGTCTCTTGGCTTCCTTTCCTGATTTCTTACACCTGGGGCTCAAGAGCTCTTGTGCTCTATCAAAAGCATCCTTAAAGATCTGCTGGCTCTGTTCTGCTCCTTTGTCCCTGAGGGCAGTTTCCCAGACAGTCCTACTGGCTAGGTCCTATTGCTCCTTACACAGTTGGAAATTTGCTTTTCTAACATTTAGGGTCGTGACTTTACTCTTCACCTGTCCTAAATTCCCCAGGACTGTGAACACCACCAGTGCATGACCACTGCAGCCCAGGCTGCCTCCAATTTTGACATCACCAATTAGCTCTCTTGTGCTGCTGACCACGAGGTCCAGTCTTGCATCCCCTCTGGCAGGGCTGTCAGTTATCTGGCTTAACCAGTTATTAGTGCGCTCCAGGAGACTCTTGGACTTCCTGCAGCTCACTGTGTTACTTTTCCAGCAGTTGTCGGGGTTGTTGAAATCCCCCAGCAGGGTGTCTCACCCCCAGGGTGAGAGAGCACAATGCCCCCTTTAGCTGGAATAAGAAGGCTTCATCAGTAAGCACCCCTTGGTAGGGCAGCCTGTAGTAGACACCAACCACAAAGTTCCCTTTGTTGCCTCAGTCTCTGGTTCTTATCCATAAGCATTCAGCTACCTGTGGCTGCTCTTCAGAAGCAGCTCTCCACACTCCATCCATTTGTTGACACAGAGGACAACCCCTCTGCCCCTCTTTCCTCATCCATCTCTACTGAACAGTCTGTCGCTATCAGTAGCCACACTGTGATCATGAGCAGTTTGATCTCACCACATTTCAGTAAAGGCAACTAGGTCGTAGCTTTCTAGCACCATGGTGGCTTCCAGCTCCTGTTTGTGCCCCATGCTGCATGCATTGGTGCAGAGGCATTTGAACTGAGCTATTGGCTGTGGGACCTTTTTAAAGGAACATCCCTTAATTCCTTTGAGGTATTTCACCTCTGTTCCCCTCTTGGCTCCTGTTGCCCTCAGCTCATCTCTGTAAGACTACCAGTTGTGGTGCAGTGTACCCAGTAAGTCTCAGCGCAACAGGCTGAGGGGCCTCACTTATGCCCCCCACCCCCAACTCTGGCATGCCATCCAATGGCTTGTCATGGGTGAGCCTGATTATATATAATTATGTATATAATTATCTGTATTCTAAATATAATTATATAGATAAAGCTCTATAGTGGCTGCTGATTATAAAGCCCTATGTAAGTGTAAAACATGTTAGAGATATAACAAATACTCATTTATTGCTAAGTATATTGAAAATCTCTTAGGGCTTTAATAATAGAAACATTTTGGTAAATTCAAAATTGATTGAAGTGATTTTATAATCCAACTTTTGTTCTTATCTATCTATAAGTTCCCATTTCTTTTCTATTTTATACTCTAGAAACAATTGTCTGAACTACATCCACATCTGATTTTTTTAAGATCACATCAAAAATTGGAAGGAGAGGAACATACTGCCTTACAGAAAACCAAATGTATTGAACAAAAGGCGTTTGAATATTGTGAAAAAAGTGTTAAATTTTTACTTCAGCTTTATAGGTCAACACAAATACTTATAAAGGCTGAAAAACAGTCATATGTCCCTAGGGTACTGTAGCTGTATAATTTTTACCTTTTAAATGACTATGGATTCCTTTTATTAAACCAATTACAGTGTCCTTGTATGATTTTTTTTTTTTTACATGTCAGGCTATTGGAAATTTTAGATGGTCTAGAGCACTCTTTGTTTAAATTACTCTTGTTGTTATAGATGTTATCTGCAGAACTGAGCAGGGAAAATAACGTCAAGATTGACTTTGAGCTGAGGATTCTGTCATTCCAGTTGTTTCATCACAATGGGAGAAGCTTTGATGGCCTACTACAAACCTCATGTCACATGTGTTTTGTTGAGCTCTTCCTCTAAGCATTCAAACATGCTCCAGAAGTGTGGGCTATGTTTATTTATGGGTTGATGCCCCATAGTGATACGTTGCACTGAAGAAAGTCACCTCAGTCTTTCAAAAAATTATATTCCTTAACATTTTTGCAAATGGATAAATATGCTAAATACGTAATATTTACATTAAACCAAACAATAATACTGAAGCTTGAATGCAAGGAAGATTTAGGGATTCTTCTTTCCACACTTGTGTTTAATGATAGGGTTAACATAATGTCAGTTAAGTCTCTATTATTGAGGCATGGTCAGGTCATACTCAGCCACCAGTGGTTTACTAACAACAAATACTTTGTAGATGAAGCTCCTTCTGCTGTCTGTAGAATATGCCTTTACTTTCAAAATCAGTTACAAAGTCATGGGTGGAGAATGTTTACATTCTGTACCTAACTGATATAAATGTGAGACACAGTTTTTGTGACAGATTTATTCTGCTACTGATTTAAGCACTATGACTTCTTAGCTGAGTTTGTTAGTGGTAATTGTTTTTTGCAAATTATTGCCACTCTCCACCTTCTCCACACCCCTCACCATTTGAATTTGGCTGTCCCAATTAGTGGAGCTTCTAGAGCCTCTTGATGAGACTTCTTCAGGCTGGTTCATGTTGTTTCATCTCAGGTGTTCTCACTGATATTTTTTCCAGTCCCTTGTCACTGTAGGTTATGGACTATGGATTAAAACCACCAAGAGTATCCATAATGGTTACCATCATGATTGTCAATGTCTGTCATTAATTTTTTGGGAGAAAAGACCATTAATATTGTAAAAGATGTAGACTTTGATCATGTGGTCTTTTAGCCTTTTGCGCTTGTGACTGTACATGTAAATAAGACTAGTAAGTACCATATCACAGAATTCTTATATAGGTGGAAAATCCTGCATCAGAAATATCAAAGCTAAGTTATTTATTATCCCTAAGTGTTTCCTTTAAGAAACAGAGATAAAAGCATCCTGTATGTCCTAAAAGGAGATTTGACTGAGAAGTATCCTCTTTTGGAACAGTCAGGTGTAGATTTTAAGTTGATTTCCAAGTTCACTGTTACAGAGGTAAGACCTTGCACAGATGAGCACCTTACATATAGGTGAATAAAGGAAATAAATGTACAGTTCAGTCCCGTAAATATTAGTAAAACACTTAGGTTCTATATATAGAAAATAGGAAACATGTGCTACATTTAGCTGGACAATGAAACTGTGTTTTAGCACCTTATCCATATTCATTTTACATCAACCCATGGAAGTGGATGATCCTGAAAACAGATGACCCAGATGACTGTCACTTCTTCAGAAAAGAAATCCACAAACTAGACTGCGTTGTAAACCTTGTAATGCTTTCTCATTTTAATAAGAAATGAATTTAGTATTATGTTCGTTGTCAACTTAGTCAACGTCTACAGTTCTTAGGAAAATACGATATACTCCAGGGTAGTGATAAATGAATTATTGATTTACTGGTACTCAGGCAAGAGCACAATTTTCTTTCACATTTCTTTAACTGTTTGTTAAGTTATACTTGTGTACAACCCATGTGATTTGTAGGTTTTAGAGGTATAACTGAGATTCCAGGAAATCCCACATGTTTTTCAGATCTAAAAAAGAGACTTTAAATAAATTTTGAGCCATATAGGGCTGAAGTATTTTTTAATCTGCACAGTACTTTTCCTAGAATATCAAGGACAACTAGATCTGATCAAGTTTATTGCATAGGAGAATTTTGAGAAATTGGAAATATAAGTTGATGAACTAGGTGGACAGAGTACAGAAATCTAAGAGTAATAGCGTGGCTGACAGTGTGATGTTTAGTTCTTTTTGTGAAAGGAGAGTGAAAAGGAAATGTGAAATAACATTCTGTCAGAATGTATTTGGTTTTATTGTTTTCACATCTACTCTAAGCAATGAAATGAGGTTTCTTTCTTTCTGCAATTTTCTCATTCCCTTTAGACTTCAAGTGCTGAGTTCTAGACTAATTGAATAATAGCTACTAAGGTTGCTCACCTTCATGAATCCATATGTATAGATTTGTATTGCTGGAGTTGTGTGCTGATCTGCAGTAGTAAAGAACCTAGACCAGCCCTCCTCCAACTGCAGAATTTCTGTTTCAGCAGGCAGTTGTAAAGAAAATATGCTACCTGAGCTTAAGCGTACAGTCCTAACTTTTGCTATTTATTTCCTTACGATTTTTGTTTCTCTGATCAGTGACTCAGAAGAAGTGAACGTACAGAAAAGTTGTTATCTGGAAGGCTGCAGTCACCTGGTTCTCTTTAGAAAATATGGGTCATTTATCTTTGCTTATGTTTTTTACCTGTGATCTAACCCATCAGAGTTTAGCTTGCAGTTTGAATCACAAGTTGTTTATTTCTGCCATGGTCTTCATGCTATTGTTTATATTTCTGTGTTAGCTCTGATTTCCCACTGTCTCTACCTCATAGTCTTTGTAAAAGATGTTAGAATTGATTGAATATTCTCTAGCACATAATTTTTGGTTTTCACTATGCAACTGTGATGGCCGATTTTTAAATTTCTTTTTTGTGTAGGATGGCAAGCAAAATGCTGTTTGTTAAAATATTTCATTTCAGTAGGTAAAATTTATAGGCACTTGCTCAAGCATCCATAGACCTGAATTATAATCATGTGTTAGAGATTCCACAGTAGAATCACTGCTTCATTCTCTAAATGTGGATCTATGCCTTAAGAACAACTAATGCAATTTCCTGTCTTCTCACCAAAACTCTGGTTCATGCAAACTGGAGAAAACTTAGCTGTGCCTATGGAGCGCTCATATCACCAATTCTCAGGCTGATTTTTTTACAGAGAGCAAAGGATGCACCCTGTCTAGGTGACATCTCAAAGTCATTCTACATCTGTTAATATTTGATTTTCCTGTATGCCTGAGAAACTCAGTGTCATATATGTATCAACTCATTACAAGACTCAGTTTATTACTAGGCTTTATATAACTTCCTCGTCCTAATTTAAACATTTGCAGTTTCTAACTACAGAGACAATTCTTCTACTCTTTAGTGACCATTTGTTAAAAATAAAATAGCAGAGCCTGCAAAGTAAAATTAAATACCCAGCTTGCTTATATTCCAATTGATTATTTGTAATAGCGATCATTATGGTTACATCATGATGTAATAACTTATTTTTAAAATTGTATTTTCAGCCTCTGCTAATATTTTACCATTAAATATTTTTGTTAATTATTACAGTTTACACTAGCTTTTTGCTGGGCAAAATGTCAGAACATGTATCTGAAAAGAAAAAAAAAGTAATTAAGAATTTTTTTTCAGTACTGACTACAGAGTTCAAAATAACAATAATATTCATGGGTTAGAAAATTTCTGAATTTTCCATTTTCATTTGGTTTGATTTGAAACTGAACCTTGTTTATTCTTTTTGAATATACCTTTGCTTTTCTTTCTTTGCTAGGTAAGTATTACTGGTTTCATTACTTAGGAATTACACATCTTAGAAACTCAAGCTGTTTTCCCACAGCTGAATTAACTGCTTTTCAGGTTATAGAAGAATCTAAGCCACAGAAGGAACAGAAGTGTTATCAACGTGAAACAAAACTCCTTCAAGCTTCTATGAGAACTCAGACAAATAGAAGTAGTCAGAACTGAATTCATGTCCCGTATGTATTATCAGTACTGAAAGGAGTAGTTTCATTGGAACAATTTCTAAAACCTGCAAAGGAGAGAGATGATGTTAAAGCATAAAAAGATGATTTCACTAGTGACTTGCAAGCTTAGAAAATAATTGGTTCAGTGAAATGCCTAGTACTGTAGAAGACCTTCAGACACAAAAAAGCTGCCAAGACAAAAAAAATGCTTTTTGCCAAGAAATACTGGTAAGTAGTGCATGAGAGAAACAATTTGCTAGTTCTTAATTAGTCATTAGCACCAAAGTCTTGCTACTGTATTACAGGCTTATATCTTCCTGGCTTGCATGGGAAGAAGCACCTTTAAATACTCTGTGATGGAAGGTTTCCTGACTATTCTTTCTGTTCCTAATAATCAAAACCAAAGCTGTTTGCACATAACTTACTTCACTGTTCCCCTTCTCCTCCCTTCCCCTTTTCTTCAGTTTATTTGTATATAGAGTTAGATAAGGTAAATTTCACACTGTTTTCAGCAAAATCAGTCCAAAATTAGCACAGTTGAAAGTTTTGTGATATTGAGCCTGCATGGAACTCATTTTCCTTTATGATAAATGAATATTTTGAATTAAATTTGTATGGTGAAACTGAAGGATCTTCACACTAGTATTTACAGCAGTGCGTATTGTGAATCATTGTGACTAAATGTGTATCAATTACACATAGTGATTCAGTAGCATTTTTTTATACATCGCAGGGTTAGATAAAAGCTTAACATGTATATTTAATCTGGAAGCTCATAATTGCTGCTGCAGTGTGATGGCAAACATAAATGGTAAAGGACAATACTTGTATATGTCTGTGATTTGCAGGTTGATTGATCATTAAGAATTACAGTATTTTACAGAAAAAAATTATTTTTTCTCCCCATCATGAGCTGTAACAGATCATTCAAGTTGTTTCTATTACAGGGAAGCAAGAGGGAAATGAATCTTACAGCCCACAAAAGGGAAAAAAATGCCTTCAATATTGGGCAGTGGTGCAGTATCTTGGTGTTTATCAGTGGACAATACAATTGAGCATGTGGTATAAAGAAGGGTTGTGTTCTTTTTGTCTTGAACCACATATATTACTGAGTCAGCAAAGGAAAACTGGAAGTAAATCTTGGTATCTAATATGAAGAGAAATAGCTTACTCCTTGAAAAGTAAGTACTTCACATGATTCCATCTTACAAACTTCACAGTTTACAGTACCTGTGTAGTCTGGGAAAATAATTTAATGAAGCCTTATGCTCTGGAAAAGAGAAGTACTCACTTTAGGTGCCACGTTACTGGCAATTATTTGGGATAGGAATTGGAAAAGAATCAAGGTGTAGTTATGCTGTTTCAAATGGCTTCACAGAAGCAGAACTGCCACTTGTCAGTGTGCTCATTCATCAGTCGCAGTACAGTTTAATAGATTGTCTAATTAGGTGTAATCAACTTCCAGTTGATGAGTATAGCACTCACTTTGCATTTATTGGAGCACTAATGAATAATCATTCTCATACCTACACTGACCATAAGCTCATAGTAGTTACAGCTTGTTTCACATCACCTTTGTTATGTTCATAAGATTCCTGTATGCCATTTTAAATAATTGTAGTCTATACAAGCCTGAGAATACTTGCCTTGGACTTCAGTCAAACTTTTACCAAATGTGCTGTACTTAATGCTAGTGCAAAAAACAAGCACATAAAGGTCAGTGAAATTAATTATTTTTTTCTTTAAATTTAGTAAGAACCTTCAAAAAGTCTCCTATCTGAATTCACATGTCCTGCAAAAAACTTTTAACTAAAGTTGAGGGGGCCATTCTTGCATTTCTGACTCTGCTGCCTTTTCTTTATAACTGACTCCCTAAAAATGGAGAGTGAGAGTTGGAAGAAACTGTGCTCTTTTATGTGAGTATTTTTGTGTTGCCAAAATATGCATTGGCATTCTAAGGAAAAACAATAATAAATTCTTTGTAGCAGTCATGTCACCAGCAGTAGAGAGATAAAACCTTGACAATGAACAAGGTGGAAATGGGAAACACTGTTACAGAAAGTGGTAGTGAATGGCTGGAGGTACGTGACAGGTACTGCCTTTGTCCAATGGGTTCTGTTTTTTGTTGGCAATGCTCCATAATATTTCTGGCATTGGTTAGCAACATTTATTTCAGCAGGAGGTGCCTTTGAGGCAAGCCAGAGCTGTGACACGGCTAGTAATGTCAGGACTGACAGGTGTGTTCTGAGGTCATCTCTGCGGTTCAGATGTTCAGAAAAATATTTTCATATCCCTGAAGACTCGAGTCTTCCTATTTATACCAGGTAAAGATGTTTTGAGTGAGTGAGGCAAGAATACAAGGCTTCATCTGTGATGCTATTGTTTCTCTGCATTGATTGCATTGTATTCTCTATACAGTGCCATCATTATGCCCCCCTCCCCTCTTTGTTTTTTTCTTGGTGTTTTGGAGACCACTCTGAAACAACATCAGAACTCTGATAGTTATTCATGTGAATAAAGGATTTATTGAAATATCTTTTTAGAAGGGCAGTGAGTGGTATTTGAGACTTGTATGTGGCATCTTTCCGATTGTCATACATCTCTAAAGAGGCATTCATTTGGCGGCTCAGTTTCCACAAGCCATATTTAGTCAATAGCAGTTATACTGTATTGCATATCTGCACCCCAAGAGTACCTTTGATGAAGGGAATTATATCTATGCTGAGCAAGGTTCACATCTTCATGTTGCATCTCACAAGCTAGTTTCCCAATGGCACTTCTAGCAAACCAGGAAGAAGAGTCACTGGCTCAATGATCTGAGTAACGTTCTGGCATCTGTCTTCAGGAAATTAATAATCCTCATACTTTCTGAAAAAACACCACTAATCTTTCCAAACATTTTTCTGTAAGCCCTTATGAAGAAAGTGGTTTTGGAAATAGAAAACATTATTAAAAATTGCAGACAAGATCATAGCTGCTAGTGTGACTTAGAAGAGCCTCAGAGGCTTCCATGAACTCTTTAGGGCTGCTTCCCTCTCTGGAAAAGTTCAGAATAGGGTGACACACAACAGCTCTTATCTTTGGCCTACTGTTATGTGGACTGGCACTACTTGAGACCAATTTACACATAAACCCATGCTGTCTTTTGTAGGCTAGAGTTACATGTTCCCTCAGCCTCACAGTCTTCCAGAGTCTGACTCAAAATCTGTGCATTCATCTGTCCTCTGTTAAGATTTTGTTGTCTCAGATGCCACCAAGCAAAAAAGACAGAAATGTGGTACTCAACACTTTTCAGCTGTCACAAATAATTGTCTAACCACTAGCAAGGTAGCTTCATCAATTGATGATGAAAGGTAACATCCTTATGCTGTTGCCGTGTCATCTTTTAAAGCTTTTAAAATTAAAAAGTCTATGGTGATCTAGTCCTTCTCCTCCTTTTTATTTTCTGAACACTATTTTTTTAACATGTTATAAGGACAAAGAGACTGAAATGTCTGAGGAAAGGATAGTAAGGAAATTGATTGTTTCAAAATAATTTAAAATAAAAGTTTAAATAATTCAAATGATATTTTCCATTAGCATATACCCAAAACATGACTTCTTAAAAAGTTGTTTTATTTTCTAGGAAATAAATCAGAACGAGCTTCCATGTTTCTCTTTAAATAGGATGCTTTCCGTGATGCTTTCTCTGTTTTTTATGGACACAATCTGGTACCTGGATTAATCTCTTGGGAGTAAAAGGAAATTGAAATGGATCTTCATCACAGCAGTCAACAGTATTCCTAGTAGATTGCTTTGCAAGATGACTTTCCAAGATTGTAATTGAACAGGAACAATCTCATGGAGCATACTCTTGTGCCCTTGATATTCTTAATTATGGGAATTCTGTTTTATTTAAATAGCAGTACAACTAAATTATTTTGCAGGAACATCATACAACAAAGCTGAACTCCTGTGTCCTACACAGGCATTGAACAGCTGTAGTTTTCTAGCTGTTACCATTTCTGAATACTTGCCAGAAATGTTCTGTGTACTTTCTTATGGAAATATCAGCAGGATCACAAATCAGTTTGCATATTAAAAAGTAAATTGGGGAGCACTTTTGCTAGAGAGGATTAAGCATTAATGATCCCTTTGAGAAACTGCCATTTGGAGATGCATACTCTGGAGAAAAATTCAGCTTTGACATTTGATTTCAGGCTTTCATTGGACTAAGGGCATAAAGTAGTTCCAACCTTGCCAATGATTATTTTGGCTTCTTTGGAAAGTAAAGTATATTGTGATTACCATAAACAAATGTTAAATATAATTTGATTTCTTTTAAAGAAATGTCATGGCACCTAAATTCTAGTTACATTACTGGGTAATTAGGAGAATAGAAAATTAAATTACAGAAGCCAACGTGAGACATGCCTAGCTTCAGTATTTTAATCTTGATTAGATTATAGCATGTTTGATAAAACTGTATCTTCAAATAACATTAACAGGGAATTATTACTGTATGATGTTTATAGCTCTTGGGTATCATTTTGCACATGTTATTTTGAGAGTGTTGTTTAGACAATATTTTGGTTTTATGCTGCTGTGTCCTGTCTTCTGGGATCATTATGTACAAATAGAGGCAGAAATTGAACTTCAGTGATATTATGTTACATTGTCCTACATGCTACCTTATGTTTTGTTACATTATATTATTTTTACAATTTTTTTTTCATTCAGGCAGTTAGTATTTGCATATAGATAGCTATAGATTTGTTGTTGCTGTGCAAGTGGGACACAATTAATGAAATGCAGCGTGGATCCCAATGTGGCTAGAGAAACCCAGTGTTTCTGGTTAATGATTTTTTCCAGTGCAACAAACCTAGTGGACCTGGGGGACCTAGGGGACCTGTGCTGCTCTGTCCTCTCCTTCATAGCTCCTTGTGCCCAGTATTTGTGACACAGCCCACACCAGGAATCCCAGAAACTTTTGTGGAACAGACATTGATCTGAAACATGGAAAATTTCCAGGTAGCTCTCCAGGTGTCATCTCATAGACCCGATGCAAAAGATAGCACTGGGTGCCTTAGCGCACTCAGCTGGCGTGTGGTTTCTAGCACTCCAGGGGCCTTGCTCACTGACAGCTACTGGGTTTCTCGTTGCCTGACAAGAACATGATTAATTCAGGCAGTGCATTTATTACTGGCAAATTGAGGAGGAGTGAAATCGTGCTGTATTCATCAGCATATGTTTTGTTGGAAGTCTGAAAATGACTGAATGTAATTGATAGTGGTTAGAGATAGCGATGGTTATTAGGTACTGCCCTGCTATGGGTCTTGTTCCTGTGTCACGCAAAATTCAACCAGTAAACCCAGACTTTAGGAACCAGAATATGTGATTTCTGAGAGTAGATTTGACTAGCCTCTTCGACTGCTGAATAGCGCAGGGAACACTTTATTGCTTTGGCTGATTTTTCAATAATTGTTATATTTTTGGGAAAAAAACCCCGAATGAACATGCAGCAAATCTTCAAATGAGTGCTCCACTCTCCTTGTGAAGGCAGTTAAGAGCAGCATGGCTATTTTCATGCTACCACTGAAATGGCTGTCCTCAATCTCTCATCCTGCATTAGAGCGTTGATGCACTGGACTTTTTGCTGCCTTGGCGAATGACAGCTGTTTGAATGAGAGAGTGATAGGCAAAGTGTGCCTATGAGTGCTGCTCATTGGCAACATCTTCACCCTCCCAAGAGACTGAGTGGCCAGAATAAAGCACAGATAAATGGCTGTGGAAGAGGTCACTGCTCGGTAAAAAAGAGCCACTGCAACCATGGCATGTACAGGCAGTATGAGCAAGGTCCAGCTTGGACCCACTGGAATGAGCAAGTTTTGGTGGAGTTTGTTATGTTTTTATGGTTTTTGCCCTAAATAAGGTTGTTCCAGTTAATTGAAAAGGGTTACTTGACAAGGCTTTGTCCCTTTTTGATTTAACATTTTTTTGTAGTATCTTGCATACCGTGAGAGGAAATCTTAGAATAAAAGTCATAGAATCATAGATTCATAGAATCATCTGGCTGGAAAAAGACCACTGAGCTCATTGAGTCCAGCTCTGCCTGTCCCTTTACTAAATCATGTCCCTACGAAACTAATCTACCCATCTTTTAAACACCTCTGGGGATGGCAACTCCACCACCACCCTGGGCAGCCTGTTCTAATCCCTGACATAACATCTAATCTAAGTCTACTGTCTTTCAGCTTAAAACCATTACTCCCAGTCCCATTACTGTACTCTTTGATAAAGAGCCTCTCCTTAACTCTCCTGCAGGCATTCTTTAAGTACTAGAAGGCTGCTGTAAAGTGTCCCCAGAGCCTTCTCTAGGCTGAACAATCCCAACTGTCTCAGCAACCTCAGCTGTCCCTTACTGAAGATTCCCTAGCTCTCTGACCATCTTTGTGGCCCTCCTCTGGGCTTGCCTGTGTGACACATCTAGTGCATCAGAGTTTTTCAGAACTGATCTTAATTTATACCGCCAAGATAGCAAAAACCTCTTACGTTTTCTCAAAATTTTAAACATTCCCTGAATGGCTGGAATATTAAAGACAAACCAAAAAGCAGAAGGTAAGTTCATTTATAGATTTGTATCTATCATGCAAACAAGACTTGAATAAGGTCAATCAAAACACTTTTATTCACTTTTGACCCCTAAAGAGCTTCAAAACTTTTTTAAAGTATTAATTAAAATTAGCTAATTAAAGAGCTGAGAAAACATATAAACCATAATTTTCCTCTAGAAAGTAGCAAAACATCATTCTGGCACTTTGAAGCTTTCCTCTTCTTTCTGCTTCTGCATTCTCAAACAAGATACCAAAACAAAATAATTTGTCAGGCTCATGGTGTCTTTTAAAGGACATGGGTTTATATTGCTCACTATGCATGCTGCATAGCCCCAGTAAAGGGCAAAATCAGTTGGCACAGTAGAACGACACTGGCCACAGGGAAGAAATGGGGAGCAGGCACTAGCTGCCTATGCGTGTGCGTGCGTGTGGTAAAGCTCAATATGAAACAGTGGAGTATTTTAGAATTTAGTTCATTACGGTTGTTTTGGGGGAACATGTTTGTACGTGTGTTTTCACTAAGTGAAAATTGGGTAATTGTATGGGGCAAGTTTTTGATGTTCCTACAACTGAACTTGATGAGAAACTGTACTGTTTGGCATGAAAGCAAGGTTTTATCTACTGAAATAGTTAAATGTAGTAGTGTACAGCATAAACAACTGTTGTGTATGTTTTGATTATGTAAAACAAAGACAAAAATTAAGAA